>OZ007569.1:50930495-50932995 GCA_963931925.1 Onchidella celtica
AGACACACATAGTCAAGTCCGTTTTTGGGTCTGTTTTGACTCAGTGGGCGAGGTCTCTCTTTCCGCCACTGACTCAAGATGGTTTTGACGTGCCCCGAACTAGTGACGCAGACTTATATTTGAGTCTCTGAAATGCGAGAGGTCCCGTTCAAGTCCAGAGTTCATATCTCCCAACGCTAACAATAATGAAATTAAATCTTTCAGGGCGTCATGGCTAGGAGCTTCGGTCAAGTCTGGACGTAATAAATTTTGTTTTCCACTTTGGGAAAAAAACAGCATGGTTCAGAGAAACGTATATTGAAACAAAAAAAGTATGGATTGAAATGTAAACTTTTATACATTAAATAAAAAAGAATTGAATGTAGAATACAATATAAATCGACGACGCGTCCTGACGCGATTTTCGCTCGCACCAATAAATCGATGGTACATCGCGAAAGGGTTAAATAACATTTATGTACCTCTTCGACCCTTAGTACAAGCTGTAAGCACTTTACAGTCAGTCTATCACTCAACATTCAAGTCACCAATACAAAAAAACATACGAGAACGTGACAACGGTCAGAAATAGATGTGGTTACATTCCATCATTTGAAAAGATGTATTTCAAGATGTTTCTTGAATATTTCAATGTTTTGTACATCTCTTTCTACATACACCAAAACGATAGGCTTTGTGTACGTGCCCCCAGCCTAAACGTGTTTATCATGACATGAATCAAGTATGATTATGCAGTAATTCAGTCTTCAAGGCCATACATTACATCCTGTAATACCATACAGCCCCACGATTTCCGTCAAATTGTAGTAAATCACCGCCAAAGTTATTCATAGGACCAAAAATAGCTTCTAAACCCAGATCCGTTTTCCCCACACTCCGCGCCTGAATGGAATTTTCACCCATTGAGACATTTTCTGAAACATTGAAAAAGTCCAACAATTTTCATTGGTCAGGTGTTATGGAGTTCCCATTGAGAAATTGTATGATGACATGGTCTATCCATAATATAGGCACTATTTCCGATCAAGTCCTTGAGACCTCGAATTAAAATAAAACATGTGAGCCCTTAAAAACCTATTTTTATTTTGTGTAAGTCACAATGAGTCTGAAAATAGCCTAAAATTTCCTTGTCAAACACTATTTTTTGACCCCGAAATATAAAATTTCCAGTGTCATTCAGATCAAAATCTCACCCCGTGCTAACTGCTATATTTTGGTAATAAACAATCGTTTGTTCTCGTGACGTGATATGTTGGGTTTTTTTTTTGCATGAATGATTCAAATCAGCCTATCCTTGAAATCCCTCTGAGTAATAATCATTAATATTACAATTTCCGTTATACAGTCCACTTAAGAGCACATTCTCCTTGTGTGGGTTGGCTCATTCGCTTAAACAGAAAAACAAAATGAGAAAATGTAGAATTTTTCAGAAAAATAAAAGAGAGAAAATATAGATTTAATCAGATAAAACAAAATGAGAAAATGTAGGATTAATCAGAAAAACAAAATGAGAAACTATAGACTTAATCAGAAACACAAACTGAGAAAATATAGAATTAATCAGATAAAACAAAATGAGAAACTATAGACTTAATCAGAAACACAAACTGAGAAAATATAGACTTAATCAGATAAAAAAAACAAAATGAGAAAATGTAGAATTAATCAGAAAAACAAAATGAGAAAATATAGACTTAATCAGAAAAACAAAATGAGAAACTATAGACTTAAATCAGACACACAAAATGAGAAAATGTAGAATTAATCAGAAAAACAAAATGAGAAACTATAGACTTAATCAGAAAAACAAAAAGAGAAAATATAGAATTAATTAGAAACACAAAAGAGAGAAAATATAGAATTAATCAGAAAAAAACAAAACGAGAAAAATACAGACGTAATCAGAAAAACAAAAATGAGAACATAATTATAGACTTCATCAGAAATACAAAAATGAGAATACATATCAAAATTACACCTTGAAAAGAAGAAAATTCATACCAAAGAAGACTCATTTTTTTCTTTTCTTTGCTCTTTTCTTCCTCAGTGACATTTGCATTCTGAATGATTTCTACACCGCAAAAAATTCTTCTTATTCCCTGGGACCTGAAACATCTGAAGCTGAGACAAAATTCATTATCTCTAAGCCGGTACTATAATAGTAATAAAATTATGACTAAATGCTGAAATAAATATTCCATTATTTTTCAAAATAAAATGGTGCAGATCACTTTGGGACACTTCATTTAATACAGGTTACAGCACCGATGCAGTTCATTTAAAGAAATCTTCAAATCAAGTGTGAATCTCGCTACTACTAGATATTAATTATTATTATTATTGTTATTTTTAAAATAAGCTGACACTTTACAACTTACCAGCACAATAATATAATGATTAAATTCAATAATGATTTACCGGTTAAATTTAAGCATTATGATCATCATATTTAAAAAAAAAAAAATTAAAATTAAGTGTTGGGGGCGAGTGCTAAAATAAT
>OZ007569.1:50937995-50970495 GCA_963931925.1 Onchidella celtica
TAACATGGCGTCCCCTTAGAATGTCAAAGTTCTTACTCTCTTCCATCAACTTTTGAGAAATTGATGATTGAAGTTACATGATTGTGCTCCTAGCATTTAGAGCTATGACTTTCCCTCCGCCCCCCTCCCCCCCCCTCCTTTTTTTTCCTTTAGTAATTCTTACAAATTACACACCGAATGCCCTCGCTAGTTTGACACACAACGGAGAAGGCCCGCAGAAGTAGTGTGTAACTCAGTTCAGCCAAAAAGTGAAGACAGAATCTTGTCATTTTAAGGGCACGATGACAGAAAGTTCTCAATTTCTGTCACACCTCAATGTTTTGTGAACTGAAAGTTGGGGTTTTCCGTTCCGTAGAGCATTCCCCCCCCCCTCTCCGCCCCCTTTCCCACGGTCAATAATTCAACAAATTTGATGCACTTTAATTCTTTCTGTGGAAGGCGGGCTGGGGTGGTACTGCCTTTGAGTGACGGATTTCCGCTGCGTTATTGTAGGTTGTACCAAAATACACTGTACTGATTCCGATTCACAGGAGTAAAAAAAATTTCCATCCAACAGTGGTGAATGTTTAGAAACAAGGAAGGGAGCGGGTGGTAACAGTAGAAGAGTCCATTTATTCTCGGAAGACAACTGTCCAATTTCTGGAAATCTGGATTTCGGTCAGTTATAAATAGATGTTCTACAGTTCTCCAGAGTCACTTTAAAAAAAATAAAAAATCATCCCTTATTCGTTTAGTCTCGCTAACAAATGGCCGGCGTTCCTTCGCGTTTTCAGCGTATCGTATATGCAGGAATAGCTTCGGAAGTAAATAGGCCTACTCCTGTAAGGAAGGAAAGACATTTTAAAATTCGTTTTGTAAATTTCTCTTTGTTTTTTTGTTTTTTTTTTCAGTACAAACTGCGTATAATCTACACATGTGCACGAGACATTGAATAAACTGTGCATATATTTGCCAAGTCAAAATTGGGCAAAAAGAAAAGGTCGTATGTTGCAAAACCCCGCATGAGAAATAAAACCCAAACAATACAATGCAAACTAAAGAGAAGACAGAAAATACACACAGTCTCTAACTTCTTAAATTTTAGTTGGTTCATCACGGGTACGAGTAAATATTCTCGACCTATCTTTAAGGTAAATTAATTACCCGTGAATTTACGCTAGGCATCATCCAGAAGGAAACTGTTATTTATCACGCGATTGCTGTGCCAGAATTTTGTGATTCACCAGGTCAACCTAGCAACTGACAAAAAATTAGTCTTCTCTTTAGTTTGCTTTGTATTGTTTGGGTTTTATTTCTCACGCGGGGTTTTGCAACATACGACCTTTTCTTTTTGCCCAATTTTGACTACCCCACAGTTTTTCTGTGGTTTTAATGATATTTCATATATTTGCCAAGCGCACTGGCTGCCCAAGTGTATGTAACTGGTATCAAGGTACCGCTGAAGGGGCCAGCTGCACTGCTGTGCCATAAGTTTCATTTGACTGATTGTGCAGATTGCAGTATCCTTCGAATGCTTGTGTTAATAGGCAATTTTCTTTTTCTTTTTTTGCCTTTCTAAGTCAGAGAAGAAAAACGTCCTTTAATAATTTTGTGGTGACAAGCTAACCACCCTCAAGCTTTTCTTGCCTACCAACCTCACCCCATCCTGCAATGGAACCACACCCAACCACAACATTCTGGCTCATTACATCGCCACCATCTCAGCAATATTTAAATGTGAAAGAAAAAGGAGCAGGAGAGGGGTCGGGGTGGGGGGGGGGGGGTAGAAGAGGGAGCAATACAAAGAGAAAGAGAGTAAACGTGCACAGCCAATGTGCGCTTGAGACATTAACATTTTTGTTAAGTGAACGTCATGCGAAGCCGATAGCTTTCATTCACTTTGTGAAGTATTACTGTGAAGGCTTTCTAAAACTTTGAGATTTGTAAATGAAGCCCAACCCCCCCCCCCCCCCCGATCGTCTTGCATTAGAAGGGGAAAAACGAGAAATATCAATGGAAAATAAAAGAGTCATTTTTTGGGTACAGTCGTTCGGCCGTAATGCGCGTACAGAATTCCAGACATAGTTTTCAATTGCAATATTATTTTTATGGTATAATTTGATCGGTGTGAAAGAAGTGCTTGTCTGCTGGAAAAAGAGGAGAAGACGAAAGAGGAATGGGTGAAGAAGAATTTAAACTAGGTCCACAACAATGTCATACAACTGAGAAGCTGAAAGGAAAGGAAATACCCGGAGGTAAAAACGGGATGTTAAATTTGTTTTCAGTTTTATTTTGTTCTGGTTTGGTCTGCACCCGAAAAATCCGGGCCAGGAATTTTCCCAGAAATGAAATGTTGCACTTACGGGGGATTTTCCCAAGTCATTATGCTGCCTAGCAAGCTGGATAACATTATAAAACAACATAATTTTCCAAAGCATTGTTAGCAGTATCCACAAATAACATTTAGTTTTCATCCTTCCGTGTGTAATGACCATACTAACAAATTAGTTACAATACTGCACAAGAAGAGCCTTAACTTTGGAACCTTCTCTTCTTCAACATTTAAAACTATAACAAAGGAACCAGACTTGCCTCAAAGTGGATGTTTCATTTGATGAAGGCAGTAGTGGAGATGAGATTAGAACAAATGAGCGAGTCTTGCCTGTAAGTTGTGTCATTTGATGAAGGCAGCAGTGGAGATAAAATTGCAACAAACGAACGAGGCTTACCTACAAGTGGATGTCTCATTTAATGATGGCAGCAGTGGAGATAAAATTGCAACAAACGAACGAGGCTTACCTACAAGTGGACGTCTCATTTGATGAAGGCAGCAGGAGATAAAATTGCAACAAACGAACGAGGCTTACCTACAAGTGGATGTCTCATTTAATGATGGCAGCAGTGGAGATAAAATTGCAACAAACGAACGAGGCTTACCTACAAGTGGACGTCTCATTTGATGAAGGCAGCAGGAGATAAAATTGCAACAAACGAACGAGGCTTACCTACAAGTGGATGTCTCATTTAATGATGGCAGCAGTGGAGATAAAATTGCAACAAACGAACGAGGCTTACCTACAAGTGGACGTCTCATTTGATGAAGGCAGCAGGAGATAAAATTGCAACAAACGAACGAGGCTTACTTATGAGTGGATGTCTCATTTTGATGAAGGCAGCAGTGGAGATAAAATTGCAACAAAAGAACGAGGCTTACCTATTAGTGGATGTCTCATTTTGATGAAGGCAGCAGTGGAGATAAAATTGCAACAAAAGAACGAGGCTTACCTATTAGTGGATGTCTCATTTTGATGGAGGCAGCAGTGGAGATAAAATTGCAACAAACGAACAAGCCTTATCTGTAAGTGAATGTCTCATTTTGATGGAGGCAACTTTTGGATACTTTGATAAAACAGAGATAGAGAAGGAGGTGGAAGGGGCAGAGGCTGGGAGAACACAGAGAAAGAGATGAAAAGAGAGAGAGAGAGAGAAAGAGAGAGAGAAAGAGAGAGAGAGAGAGAGAGAGAGAGAGAGAGAGAGAGAGAGAGAGAGAAAGTGAGAAAGAGAGAAAGAATAAGATGCAGAATAGAAAAACAACAAGAACAGAAAAAAAAATGAATGCAAAAAAGCAGAGAAATTTTACTTCCAGGCAAAGTCAGAAAGAAAGCGAAAGACGGAAAACCCATTGTAACGAGAGGAGAGATGAGGGAACAAAAAAGTAGTAACAGAAAGGGAAATGAATCAAACGAATGGAAGTACGAGATTTCAAACACGTGAGGCAACTGATTTATTTCCACTGAGGAACAATAACATTTTTGAAAAAACGAAGGAAAATAACCTCCGGTTTTCAAGACTTTTTCCGGCCCGATCACTCGTTTGGCATTTGGAGGTTAATCCATGGTAATCGATCGTAACTCGGTTTTTACAAATTTTTCGTGAGAAGCTAAAAACTGAAGAACTCTCTGATTCAGATTTAATAGTTATAATATTAAAAAAAAATAAAAAATCATCTAATCCTTAGTTTTCAGAATTTAATCCGCAACTTACTCCACAATCTGCTGGCTACCACAAGCTACAAGCATGTCAGATATCTCAAATTCTAAAAAAAAAAACAAAAACAAAAAAACATCGAAATACGACAGTTTACCATGCGACCCTGGATTTGAAGTCAGGTGATGTAATGAATTTCCAAGAGTTTCATGCCAGTCTCAAACAAACACACTGACAACTACGCCCACGTGTATACTGGAATAGGGACTATACGGAGCTACCCAGGAAGTACATAATTATGTTACATTTTGACGATTTTGACGACAAAAAAAAATTGGTGCCCCCATATACTGTATTGTAATTCAAATTATCAACAAAAATAAACCATAATATAGAATTTTATAAATATTTTACTGTATTTTTTCATTCATTTTGTAAAATATTTATAAAACTCTACTTTACGGTTTATTTTTGTTGATATTTTGTATTACAACATAGTATAATAATTATTATAGGGTCACCAAAATCATTAGTTGCTCAGGGCTTCTGAGAGTGAGAGTCTTATTCTGGCCCTGTCCCCAATCCAAATATATTTTTCATAATTGGAGGGTCGCACACGCATGGTGAACTATCGTATCTCGACTGTTTAAAAAAAAAATGCGATCTCTGGCGTGTTTCTAGCAGGTTGTATTATAAGTTAGTTATTGTTCATTATCGTAACTGAAACGCCCATGTACGCTTCCCAGGAACTTTTACACCTCCCCTCCCCCGCACCCCCCCCCCCATATAACCTACACTTTCAAGACTCGGGGAGGGGGGGGGAACCTATGTACTTTATAGATGGTCCATAAGGGAGAGGGAAGGGGGGGGGGTACGTCTCCAGTGAAGTAACCGATAGTTGATCGGAATAATGGATCGCCATGTTAGCAAAGGCGGAGTTGAATTAACTAATGAGGCAATAACAAAAGCAGTGTAGTAATAATAATAATAATTATAAAAAACGAATACTTTGGCAAACAGGATATGAAGCGCTTTCATCTGAAGAGTGGGGCTTTTTGATCCATTTTGACACCGGCTCATTCACAGCAACAACAACCAAAAAACTTGAGTTGAAAAAGCCCAGATTGCGTCAATAAACAGCCTGACATATTCAACTTGTAAAAAGCGTTTGTGTAACAAGAACGTACGGGGCAAATTATTTTTTCCCGGCTTAAGAAAATTGTAGCTCAATTTAGTAAAAAGATTTGAATAGTCCTTGATTGCCGAGGCTTGGGACACTGGGTGAGTGTGTGTCTTACAACATTCAAGAAGGTCCTTGAACGTTGCCCCTGCCCCCGTCCATAAACATATATACATACACGTGAATACTTGCACAGATAGACAGACAGACAGACAGACAGACAGACAGACAGACAGACAGACAGACAGACAGACAGACAGAAAGATAGATAGATAGATAGATAGATAGATAGGTAGATAGATAGATAGATAGATAGATAGATAGATAGATAGATAGATAGATAGATAGATAGATAGATAAATAGATAGATAGATAGATAGATAAATAGATAGATAGACAGACAGATAGATAGATAGATAGATAGATAGATAGATAGATAGATAGATAGATAGATAGATAGATAGATAGATAGATAGATAGATAGATAGATAGATAGATAGATAGATAGATAGATGGATAGATAGATAGATAGATAGATAGATAGATAGATAGATAGATAGATAGATAGACAGCATTCTTACCGAGACCTTTAAAAAGGTATATGAAACAACAAAACCGGTGACGGGTAGCTGGGGTAACCCCTCCCACTCACCCCACCCCCTCCAAAAAAAAAAACGAACCGAAAATTTGGGCGGAAAAGGGTGTGGAGAGGTGGAGCGAGTGAGGAAAACGCAATTAGATCCCTGTCAAATGACCTCTCCTTCCTACACGGATACAAACACAGGTAATTCAGTGCAATAACTTACTTACAGCTTAGTTTGAATGCATTTTTTTAGTCTAAGCACACACCAGCCCCGAGTTTGATCTGCCGTCTAAATGGCTGGTCGCGTTTGTGCCAATCACCGATGTCTTGGTGTGCCATAAATTTTTCCATGCTTGCTGATACAAGAAGAAAATAGTTGGGGGGGGGGGGGGGAGATGAATGGAGACTAACTACAGCAACATCTATTAATAGAAAGTCGTCTTTCTTTCTTCCCGCGCATTCTCGTGCACCGACACATCGGTGATTGGCACAAACGCGACCAGCGGAAGAACCGACATATCGGTGATTGGCACAAACGTGACCAGCGGAAGAACCGACACATCGGTGATTGGCATAAACGTGACCAGCGGAAGAACCGACATATCGGTGATTGGCATAAACGTGACCAGCGGAAGAACCGACATATCGGTGATTGGCACAAACGCGACCAGCGGAAGAACCGACAAATCGGTGATTGGCATAAACGTGACCAGCGGAAGAACCGACATATCGGTGATTGGCACAAACGCGACCAGCGGAAGAACCGACATATCGGTGATTGGCATAAAAGTGACCAGCGGAAGAACCGACATATCGGTGATTGGCGCAAACGTGACCAGCGGAAGAACCGACACATCGGTGATTGGCACACAAAGCGTTCATTCTGTTTCAATGAGATTCCACCCACTGGCCAACCAATAGGATATCATTGAAAGTAAATGTTCTTACTTCACTATTCGATTCGTCGACCAATCAAAATCGGCCCGTGTGTACCTAGTGCACTCTGCTTACCGAAATGCAGTTGCACAAAGAAAGACAAACCAACAACATTATCAACATCAACGACAAAAACGAACAACAACAATAATAATCAAATTCGATTGAATTTGAATGGTAATTCCGAGTCCCATAAATACAGCTCCCTTGCATAATCTATGTAAAAGGTTGCAAAACTACTCACATAGTGTGCTCCACGTACGCATACTTTTTTATGTTTCAATTAACTGAACAAGTCATATTAACCAGCCCCCTCCCCTCCCTCCCCCAATTTATTCTGGATTTCCATTACGTGTCGTTTCTCAGAAAACGAACAAATGTATCATGTCCACCTGTTACATACTGACTAATTCGGTCACAGAGCGTATAATGCTTCATCGGCCAGCTTACTGACTCATCGACTGATTGATTGATTGATTGATTGAGTTATGGATTGAACAGCTAATCGATACTGAATGCATGGGGTTAAAAAAAAAAAAACTGCTAACACTGCAGCTAGACTGAATCAACACTGAATTCAGAAATTTCTGGCACCTTTGAACATTTGGTTACAACTGAAGGGGTCACAATTTGAAGGAATCTCAATGCCATTTGACTGCTTTTGAGAAAAAAAAAAGCAAAAAACATCTTTTCAATAAAAACCAATTGGATTTAACAAACGTTTGCGATACTGACATCAACTCTTTGAGTAAGTCATTAAAATATTTAATTCGACTGGTTTACACTGAAATGATGTTTTTTTGCTTTTGTTTTCCCCCTCAAGCACTTACATCTCTTCTGGTTCTGAGCCCCTCAATTCATTGGAACAGTGCCAACCTGCCTGAGCAAGGAAAATTTAAGCTTCACTGCATTCATATAAATCATGTTACTGGTAGAATTGAATGTATGGATCGTGCCGCCAGAACCTTAGCTCCTAGCGAACTCCGGCCTGGAATCAACAGTGGGCTATTGAGAAAGTACAAAATGACATGACACGTATTTCAGCAAGGGCATAAAAACTCAGTGTATGTGAAGTTTTCACCAGGCGAGATCTTGCATAGTGCAGTGGTTCTCAGAGGTTGTTTGGGGTACACAGTGTTTTACAAAGAAAGCTATACCTGAACAGTGATCACAACTCAGTATTTTCTGTTTGGCTTTATAATAAGACTACGCCCCCCTCCCCCCCCCCCCCCCCCACAGCATCTGTTTTTTTAGGGGGGGGGGAGGGTTCCATAAAGTATGTACTCTCAATTTCGCCAATTCTCCCCCTTCCTCCCTCTTTTTTTCCCTCCTTTCCGTGCACACTTTTCGTGCACTTGGCCTCAGTCCCTCCTTGCCTTCCCCTCTTCACTTTGTCCGAACATACGTCTATACTCTGATGACTGTCCATGCTAAGACCCTGATGTTTCAAAACTTTAACTTAAATGGCAATTTGTATAAATTATAATTTGATTGTTTCGTTAGAAACACGACTTTCATATATTGCAACAACCTATTTTTCAGAAAAATTAACAACACATAAATATTCCACGATCTATGATACAATTAAACCTTTTAATTCATTACTATATTTCAGGAGCGTAGGTGCGCTCCATAGAACCCCACCGAACACGCCGTCCCCATATTCGCTTCTCATACGCTGGGGACAAACTCCCCCTCTTCCCCCCCCCCCCCCTTCAAGAGACAGATGCTTTATGGATAGCCCCTAACCCCAGAAAAAATTTGGGATTTTGAGGGGGAAATACCCAGGATATTAAGCAATGCACATACATAGTGTCAAAGCAGATAGACTCAAGAGAGCCGCCTTTATATTTTTCTTATTCTGGATCAAGAAAAAAGAAACAAAACATACTTAATCTCTTCTGACGTGGAATTCCACGTTGCTTAATGCCATTGACTTGGGTTGTCCATCCGAGTCCAATGAATGGTTTTTGAAAAATAAACTGGTTTCAATTGATATGGAAATTGCACATGAATGTTGGTGAAAACAGGTTTCTGAAGTGAAAAATCAGTGGGATTGGGTAAAGCTCAAATTTCAAACACTCTGGGGGCTTTCTTGAGGGCGGGACAGGCTAATCTTTAATCCCTCCACCTTCTCCGTGCACCACCCACCACGCAGACGAGTATCTAGCCCATAGATTTTACCCCTGCCTTTGCCTGTACCGCTTTAAAAGACAAGCCTTTTGATTTGTCGGTCTCCTGCGCAGTGTACAATCGTCCAGGGGAAAATCCCTCACTTTATGCGCATTGCACAGTCTATTGACTACTTCGTGTCACGCGAGTGTGAAGGTTATAGAGATAACGAGGGCTAAAGCTCAGTACATGTACTTGTAATTATCAGCTGACTGAAAATGAAACTGCGGGAGATTTTAGATCCGCGCCATCATGTGATTAACATTAACACTTATCATTTCACTGTAAAGTTGCTGATACGCGAAATTTGACCGATATATTAATCAGCTTTGATTTTTATAATGTCAAATCAAAGAAATGAAATAGGAAAAGATATCAGTTTTTGAATTACTGGGTTTTACCCCAAGGAAACTAAACTAGGTAAAAATGTTGGGATTTTACTGGATTCGAAATAGTCATCAACATTTTCATCGTTACCCATCATCATCATCTTTTTGTCCTCATTTCTCTTAACCTAGTCTCTTTTGCTGGTGGTTGGTGGGCACTCCTGGTAAGGTCTCCTTCTGTCCTATCATTCTGCTGAATTCTGCTTACCAGGATCTCCTAACAAAACGACAAACAGAATCTAGCTAGTTAACTGTCCGACCATTCTGCTAGCTAGATCCGACCATTCTGCTAGCTAGATTCTGTTTGTCGTTTGCCGTCCGACCATTCTGCTAGCTAGATTCTGTTTGTCGTTTTGTTTCATCCTAGCACAATTATATGGCTGTTATCGTGTCCACGTGATTCCTCCAAACTCAGATTCAAACTCAGTTATTCTCGTCTTATAAAGAAAGAAAAAGTGTCACAGAGAAGGATTGGCCAAGGGGAGAGGGGAGGAAAGAGGAGAAGGAATTGTCTGATTTATTTTCCATGAACACAAAGGACGCTGAGAAAATTGAAAAGTGTCATGGATAGATGAACTAGATCTTCATCAATATCATTATTGTTCTCTTCGTCATTCAAAGCTATGGATAGAACTTATTCAGGAAGTCAGTGGCATCTTGATGTCATTGTGGGCCCCTGGCAAAGCAATAGGCTGCTGCTCGTCCCCTGGGCAACGACTCAGAAATTGGCATACATTGGGCTCCCTAAATCTTAGCCCATCTGGACAATTAATGCCCAGTGTGCACATCCGTTAAGATGGCTCTGCAGGGATTAGCAAACACTTTAGTTTAACTAATAGTATGTGCTTTGCCGTACAGCATTTAAACCTTCGTAAAGCAACGCCCTATTCCCAAACCACCACCATCACCACCAACAATGAGCAATTCCCAATTTTTCTCGGACGAGCCAGAAATTTTCAACTATGTATTTGTCCGCCCGCCCATTCGTGACAGGCTATTGTGCAGAGCCCAATCCTATGGTCAAACATAGAAAGTCCAATGACACTAGAGCACTGAATGGTACCAAACGGCTCAAAGATAGCCAGGAAAATCGCTAAGACCATCTCCGAATTCCACACAGATATTTCAAGCATTGGGCCAAGAAACGTCAGGGGACGCAGCTTCACGTATCAGTTACAGCATAATTCTGTTTCCCAGGCCAGTCTAAGTCTGCGATAGTTTTCATACTTTCAAGGAGCTTATAATACTATTGCATACTTCACATTAGCAAATACTTTTTTGTACTGTTTGTTCAGCCTTAAACGTCATCGCGCCGAAAAAATTTCGTGCGTCTGCATTCGAAAAATCCCACCCTTGTGGTTGTCGCTGGATGTCAGCCTGTGACATGCGTTTGTTGAAATTGCAGGTATCAAGAGCTCGCGCACTGTCTTGAGCCTTGTCATTGCGGTTTGGGCGACGTACGAACCTGTGACCTAATTATGCAGGAAAACCACAAGAGGCCCTGACAGGGTGAAATCACCTCTGCGGAAGAACCGCGCTTGAAAAGACCGGCCGATAGAATGATGTGGATTGGCCTTTCTGCGTTGCAGGCCAAGTTCGTCCCGTGACTTTCAATAGGCCACAAACCCAGCTGAGAGGATAGTCGCGAGGTTAGGCCAGTTCGCCTTAGTCCATTCTCGACCAAGCAAATCTGACATGTTGTAACGAAGTAAGGTCTACCGTTGGGCCCTAGATACACTGAAACACCTATAAATTGCGACATCTCAGCCATGTACAAATGGGTGAAAACGTCTTTGATTAAAATTGGTTAGATTGTCTTCTGCGTTCAGCAAATTGTGTGATCTTGCACGATGAAACTAAATTTACTTTTGTAGTGATTCATCCATCCATCTACCCATCGATCCACCCATTCCACCCACCAACCCACTCACCCATCCATCCACCAACATACCCGTCCATGCATCCATCTATCCATCCACCCACCCATCCACCCACCCATCCATCCATCCATCCATCCACCAACTTACCCATCCACCCATCCATTTGACTGAATATAACACACGACTTTTAATCAGACAGAAGCAGTAAATGATGCAAGAGATGGCTTTGCTAGTAAATACACCTTTGAAGCAAATTTTGTTGTTTCGTAAGCTGGATGTTGAAATGATATTCTAATTCAAGCGACAGGCCACAGAACAAAACTAGAGATACCAGCAGAATTTCCTAAAAAAAGAGAGAAATGTTGTTAAATAGAAAGACAATCTTTCTTCTTCAAAGATGAAACAAAAGAGGCCAAAGACAACCCATTAGCAAGACCGTAACTATATCGCTGGTGAGGATAGGCAGATTTACAGTAAACGTGTGTTAAACTGTATGACACAAAGTGAGCCAGGTATCAATGGTGAGTCCCAGATCACTTTCCTTCAAAAATCCGTGGGGAAATATTCAGAATTTTCTTGATCATATAACAGTGTAGCTGTTACACAAAAACAGTGCCCTTGGCTCAGCTCCAACCTGCGTTATAGAAAAATAGCCTATTATTAAGTCGGCCAAACCAAACACTCAATATAGTCTGTGCGTACTTTCCTGTGCAGCTGGGGAAATAGGTCAACAGCGTACTTACATAAAGGCGCGATAGAGCTGAAGGGGATTCCCCTTGCCCGCTTTTTCTCAAAATAGCTGGTTAAAACCCACAGCATGACGCCAGAGTTCTTTATACTTTCAGCTATGGAAATAAACAAACAAACAAACAGTATTACCGCGGCGCACAAGAGCAGCAACAACACCATCAATTAGAAAAGCAACAACAACAACAACAGCAGCAGTGACGTCAATGACTGCGACTGCAACAATTGAAAGTCATAGCAACACTAAAATTCGACCACTGCCACCACCGCCGCCACCATCACCACCACCATGACCACCATCATTACCTCAACCACCACCATCACCACCATCATTACCTCAACCAGCAGCACCACCACCATCACCATTACCTCAACCACCATTACCACCATCACCATCACCACCACCACCATCATTACCTCAACCACCACCACCACCATCATCACCACCATCATTACCTCAACCACCACCACCATCACCATCACCACCATCATTACCTCAACGACCACCACCACCATCATTACCTCAACCACCACCACCATCATCACCTCAACCACCTGTACCACCACCAATTTGAGTCTGAGTTTGGAGAAAGCACATCTACACGATAACGTCCACATTGTACCAGGAAGACAGCAGGATGACAGACAAATTTAGAACAGAACGGCCGGACAGACGCAGACCCTATCAGAAGCGACCGCCAACCACCCGCTTCCAGGAGGCAGCGGCTGTTGTGTCTAGCTGGTCAAATTTGACTTAAAACGGAGTCGGTAATATCCAGCTAAAGCAGGTTCACACCAAAAGCTGTTTCTCATCATGTCTATATTTACAACTTACAGTATGTAATAAACAGGACTGGGCGGCAGCAGCACTTTTTCAGTGTCGCGACTCCCGACTCCGACTCCATCACTTTCCGTTGGAGTCGACACCGACTACAATTCCAATGACGCCACGGGTCCTTACACTAAAAGGTTCCGACACTGGTGTCGACAGTGACCTCCAGGAAGTGACGACACGACTCTATCACTTCCCTAGTGTCAACTCCAAGACCCCGACTCCGGTAATGACCCTGAGAATTTGCATGATGCAAGGGTGAACAGTCAAACTTTAATTGGCTGTCTCCTGTCTGGTGCGCGGCACTGGTACTGTGCTGTAGTGTCGGGAGGACGCAGAACTAATTCTCAAAATATTCAAAATCTTTGTAATGCAATGTTTACACGTATTAAATATAAATTAAACAATGGTAATGAGAAGGAAAACTAGAGAGCCGCCTCAGTGTCGGTAATAGTGCAGGTACCGGTACTAGGTTCTGGTGTCGGAGTCGCAAGGTGAAGGTCAGTATTTAAGGCGTCGACACTGGTGTCGGAACCGTGCCCAGTGCTAATAATAAAGCGGGTGATTTATGAAATGCTAACTCAATTTCACGCACCTTTTTCTTATTCATTTTTTTTTTTTGCACCTGAGAAATTGCACAGATGTGCAGGCAGGAGAAGTAAGCTATAACTGAACATCCTGCAAAATCTTCTTAATTTACTATTAATTTACAACCAAAGTCAGTTTACTAACATGTAGTTCGTTGTTTACATGCACTGAGCAGCTGCGGAAAATGCTCGATTTGCTAGACAGTAAGACAACGGAAAACCGAAATTAAGTTAGCCAACCTGATAATCGTTGGAGCAGCGTGACATTCAATTCTCATACATCAATACAGTTAAAATGTATAGCCCTGTCCTCGTTACGTAAGCTATATTATAGATCAGTGTGTCTTAAGGCGGGGTCTAGCGCTATTTTGGTGGGGCGTGGGATTTCAGAATGGGACCTTGGGATTTTCCATTGAAATCTTAATTTTATATTGTATTTTAACTTAACGGTATAGTTTAACCTTTTGCGTGTGCTGTGTACTCACTTTGTGGTGGAGCTCAAGTGTTTTTTGAAAATTGAAGTGGGGCGTGGGACAAAACATGTTGAGAAACACTGATTTAGATAGAGAGACAGACAGACAGACGGGTAGAAAGATAGATAGATAGATAGATAGATAGATAGATAGATAGATAGATAGATAGATAGATAGATATATAGATAGACGGATAGATAGATAGATAGATAGACGGATAGATAGATAGAGACGGATAGATAGATAGATAGCTAGATAGATAGATAGATAGATAGATAGATAGATAGATAGATAGATAGATAGATAGATAGATAGATAGATAGATAGATAGATAGATAGATAGATAGATAGATAGATAGATAAATGTGTGTGTGTGAGAGAGAATCATCCATGTTTTACCCTGAGAGATAAAAAGATTGGAGGAAGGGGGGCGGTGGGGGGGGGGGTGTACGAGAGGAAAAGCCATGGATCATTCCACTATAAATGACAGGACGTTAATTTTTTATGACCAGATTTCTGAAACACTGTACAATACTTGAGTAACAAAACTTAATCTTTAAAAATACAAATTGAATGTGGGCGTTGGTGGAAACAGTTGAGTGTTTGTATAACAGGCTTCATAACTACAACCTAGGGAAATTTCAAGAGAGATTATAACAAACACCTCAGTGTAGGTAAATGATTTGTTAGGGGTGAAGCTGATCAAAGCTGGCGCTTTGCTGGGTTGCTATGTGAGCAGCGCCTGCTGCGCTAGTGCGAAGCAAAATAATATGAGCTGCCAGCCACCGGTCTGGCGACTACACGTACGGCCTTGGTGTACGTTTCACCCATTAGAAAGTCAGTTCACGGTTGTTAGAAACAGTTGTAATAACATTGATTAAACCGATCGATATTTACCCCCCCCCCCCCCCCAAGAAGTGTGCACTAGTTGTGTGATGATAACATTATGACAGTGTACACAAATACCATCAGCACTATCTCAGAAGAGCTACGAGAACTGTTAGTACTGGAGAGGGTGGGGATTCCCCTTGCGTAAGCCTTGCCTAGTCTTGAACCTTTGTTCCTTACATGATTGTAACTATGGGAGACGAGCATTCGGTGTTACACTTTTCTGTTCTTTGAGGGCAGTAGGTCGTGGCATGAGATCTGTGGATGGACAGCTATACTAGCAGTGGCAGGGAGCTCGATAAGGTTGTGTGTGAATACATTTTGAACCCCTTTAGAGTTTAAAGTGCCATAAATCATTTTTATTATCCCAGCCAGTACTCCTACGTCAATCTGACGTTGAATTCCGTCGGATTGGTAGAATTACCATGGGGGCGGGTGCCTTACATCAATTCGTCGTCGGTGCTATGTCGCCACCAGCGGATCTATGTAGAAACGACGCCATTCCTATAATATGCAAACTTGACTTCAATAACACGCGTCGGATTTGCCAAGGGTTATTAGTTGGTATTATACCAAATTTTGTAGTTTGTACTTTGTATACTTCTTTAATCCCATTTGGGAAATTTCCCATAGTGTCATTGCAGCCCATTTACAACTGGAGCAGACTCGTCGTCTCCACAGTGCAGCGCCGGAAGGCTGGGGGTTTTTTTTTCGCGCGGTGGGTGGGTGGGGGGGGGGGGGAGTGATTGGTAGGTAGGGATAAATTTTATATAATTTTGCCCGGGCAGAGGCCATTTCGGCCTGGTCTTTTCGATTTCCAACTGCCAAGGTATCTTTAACGTGCGCAACGTGCACACGGGCCCTCCGAATTTTTTCGTCCTTATCCGAGACGGCTAGGTGCTCGATCTTACCTCCCATAGGATCAGGGACAGGAAAATATGAGGAAAATCCCAAAATTGCAACATGCCGGCACCGACCGGGATTCGAATCCGGTACCATCGGCATGAGAGGCGAGCACAGAAAGCCTAGGCGGGCACCAGCCGGTTTTGATCGGCAGTCTAGTTGGACAGTGACGTCACGACATTCAGTTCCAATGAGACCCAGCCAGTTCAGTAGTTGGCTTGTGCGTGAGGTCTCATTGAAGCTCAGTATCGTGACGTCACCATCCAACTAATCGGTTAATCAAAATTGGCTCAAATTACAAAAACCAACGAAACAAAAAAAAAAAAAAAAGTTTTCAAAAGGTGAAACCTGGAGAAGATTTCGGAACTGTGTTATAATGAATTAGAGTGAGTGAGGTATGAAAGTGCTTGGCCCCGGGGTGCAACAGCTTAAAGGTTGAAATTCTGCTCACCAATTCATGTCTGTGTTTTTAATGGGGGTACCGTGCTCGGGTCAAGCCCAACCCGAAATATCCCAAAATTTCGTCACTGATATGTACGGTAGCGTGGCAGGGACCCAAGCCCCTGTCTGAGATAACCCTGCACGGTGCTGAAAAGGAACGGTAAAACCCCTAACACATCAGCTGCACAAACGACTATCTCCATGACCCCTGAATGAACTCAGCTCGGTGGTCGATGCGCAAAAAATTATGTCATAGTGTACGTGAATGTATATGTTTTGCCTTATGAGCGTATGTCTCATATCCAGACCAGGTCGAATCTCTTATCAAAATGAGCTGCAAAAACTATCTACTACATGAGATCACGAATAACCCTATTTAAACGTCAGAGATACCTTACTAACACAGTTACCTACATTCGGTTACGTCAGGAGAATTCTAGAATTTAAAGACATTAAGCACTGGCCTGAACAAAAAATTTTCTACAACTGTTGCAATACGAGAGCATTATATTTAGAAAAAGAAATGCAAAGGGGTAATTTGATCAAAGCACTGGTGTATTTCAGGCTCGTAGGTCACGAAACGTCTCTCGAGCTAGTACTTTCACGTCACGAAACCTCTCTCCAGCAAGCACTTTCACCTCATGAAACGTCTCTCCAGCAAATACATTCACCTCATGAAACTTCCCTCGAGCAAGTACTTTCACTTCATGAAACGTCTCTCCAACAAGTACTTTCATGTCATGAAACGTCTCTCCAGCAAGTACTTTCACATCACGACATGTCTCTCCAACGAGTACTTTCACTTCATGAAACATCTCTCCAGCAAGTACTTTCACCTCATGAAGCGTTTCTCCAGCAAGTTCTTTCATGTCGTGAAACGTCTCTCCAGCAAGTACTTAAACATCACGACACGTCTCTCCAGCGAGTACTTTCACTTCATGAAACGTCTCTCTAGCAAGTACTTTCACGTCATGAAACGTCTCTCCGGCAAGTACTTTCATGTTAGACACAAACCCTCCAGAAGAAACAACAGAGCAAGAAAAGCGTGGCAATGATATTTACAACAACGATGAGATGAGAAGATGAAAAAAACGAAAAGAAACAAAGAGGAAAAAAAAAAGACCTGGTTTGGATTATCACACAAGCTTAGCGGTAAAAAGCATGACGCCAATGGCGGGAGCTCAGAACGAAAAGAGAAAAAGATTACAAGTAAAAACAAAGATAAAAGACAGTCAAACAAATAGATAGATAGATAGATAGATAGATAGATAGATAGATAGATAGATAGATAGATAGATAGATAGATAGATAGAAAGAAAGATGGATAGATAGACTGACGGATACATAGTTAGATAGAATGATTAATAGAGTGACTGATTGACAGATACATAAATATGAACTATAAATCATGTTATAAATGACAATTAATTTTCCCTGATTTTCATCACGTACAACAAATTATGATATATTTATGAAGAAAATCATACTGTAATAATCCTCCTAGGGGGAAAACCTGGCAACCTGGCTATACAGCTTTAGCAGAGGATAGAACTGGGCTTTACTTAAATCACGGATGACAACTGAAAATAATGAAAAATTTTGTCATGTCATTCTGGGTCTTTATAACCCGTCAATTCAGGAACAAACAGCCCCGACATCCTCCTTCCTGGTTGCAGATATGGCGTAGCCACTCGTCGCCAAATCCGGATCATATCCCTGGCCGGGACATAGTGCTTGAAAAGCCTCTGTATAAATATAAATAAAGGCTTTGTCCTTATGTATGTATGTAGTATAAAGAGAAGTGTGTTCTATGTAAATACACTTAAGGTAAAATGTCAGCAAACCGGGAAGAAAATTGGAATGCCCAGGGAAGGTTTATTTGCGTGAAATTACAAGTTTTTCCACTTGAGAGATTGATGTACATTCAAGATAGTAAACAAAACAAAACAAAGCAAAACAATATTAAACAAAGCGAAACAGACAATGTAAACCAACCAACCAAGCGAGCAATCAACCAAACAACCAATCAAGCAAGCAACCAACCAAGCAACCAAGCAAGCAATCAACCAAGCAACCAAGCAACCAAGCAAGCAAGCAATCATCCAAACAACCAACCAACTGATCAAGCAAGCAAGCAAGGAACAACAATGACCACAGCATGTACGTACTTCACCAATACAGCCACTTATTGCAACCTGTGAAAAGTTGCTCCCAACGAAACATTTGGAATACGCACCACAACGTGATAGTTTTATTAGTATCTTTTTTATTTTTTAAATCAAGTTACGGTCCATAATTCAAGAGTTCCTGCCTATTATCATAGACTCTGAATGGGAAAATAAAGTCTCGCTGATTCATAAAACACTTCCTTTCTGTCAACAGCTGGCTGTAAAATGTGAAAAGTATTGTCCACTTAAAACTAGGGGGAAACGAAATGAAAGTTCTTGGTGAACTTTATAAAATCCAGAATCTATTTTGATAGGATGTTTATGTGGACTGAGCTCTGAGAGCACTGGAAAGTCCCAAACAATTTGCGAAGGGAAATTTGGTGAGACTGGCCGGACTAGGGGCGTCACAGAAATGTCGGCGTCATTAAAAGCAACTAGATGGAAGGGGACACGTTGCTCTTGGGGCAAGGTGCTCGCCTACCATGCCGAAGACACCGGGTTCGAATCCCGGTCGGTGCAGGCATGTTGGAATTTTTTGGGGAAAATTCCTGTCCCTGATCCTATTGTAGGTATGATCGAGTACCTAGTCTTCTCGGATAAGGACGATAAACTCGGAGGGCCCGTGTGCGCATTTTAAAGATACCTGGCAGTTGGAAATCGAGAAGGACAGGCCTAACAAGGCCGCTGCCAGGGCAAAATGTAAACAAACAAAACAAAACCAAACCACTACCACAAAAACACACAAAAACATGAACAAGAGAAACAAAACCAAGAAAAGTGAGGTGTAAATGCCAAGAGCAGCGAATTTCCTCAAATAAATCCTAAACAGAAATTACAGAAAATGTCTCTTTTGCCACTCAAACAAGTGTCAATGAACATTATAGACTGCATTTTTTATTCCAAAATAGATGTAACCACATAATTTGTCGTCAAGAATTGAGACTACACAAAGTTCAACAATATTTAGTCACGTAGTCACGAAGTGGTTTCAGATGCTTACACGCGCATTCTAGGACTCCATTACGGTATAATGATATGCGGTAATACATACAGGGGCATAATATTAGGAGAATCACCCCTTTTTACCATAGAAGAAGATAATTCTAGTCGGATAATCCGTCTAATATTTAAACGGATGTTATGGCCAGATAAGTCGTTTTAATTACAAACGGACAAAAAAGATCGTTCTAAGTGTAAACGTTTACTTTAACCGGGAACATGTATCTGCACCCTACAGCGTCCTTCTAGATGCAGCGCTATTCAATATAAAGAAGTCCCCAGTTTCGCTATTTTTCCGAACATTGTCATTGTAAAGGAATCCATTTAAGAGTATTTGCAAACGATTTGGAATAAGATACACGACTTTTCTCTAGGATACCATAAAATTGGGCTGTTGTGTACATCCCAAGAAACAACGTTCGACGTCCTAGAGAAAATAAATCCAACTCAATAACTCAGGCAACAACAATTTTATATGGTTCACATGTGGATTTGGAACCAACTCAAAACAAAAACAGCACAGAAGAACATTTTGTCACATATTTATATATTTAATAGCGACACAAACTTCAGGTGGCCTATTATGACCACAGGCGTGAAACCTGCCATATTACAGGCAACCTGGCCATACCCCTAAACCTATCCCCAACTCTAATCCTGGCTCAACTCTAAACTGATCAAGCAAGCAAGCAAGGAACAACAATGACCACAGCATGTACGTACTTCACCAATACAGCCACTTATTGCAACCTGTGAAAAGTTGCTCCCAACGAAACATTTGGAATACGCACCACAACGTGATAGTTTTATTAGTATCTTTTTTCAACATTGAAAAAACAAAACAAAAAAACAACAGACCATCCGCCTCTGGGCCGCCATATTTACAAGAGATTAATGACAGACGTATGAAAAACAAAATATTATTTGAAAAACATACAAATGTTTTATTTTTACAATATTTTGTCTGCACGAAACACGGGAAATTTGATTAATCAAAATTTTCCAAACCCGTCCCTAATATAGCGATGACACTGCGGTCGTATTAATCCTCTGCACGCGGTGCTGTACGTGACATGCGGTAATTGATTACGTAACCTGGCAAATCTGATTTCGTTGGATTACGAAATACTATTTTCTGTTGAGATTTGACAATGGTAATGTGGGAATTTCCCATGCAGATTGACTCATCATCATCATCATTTTCATCGTCACAGTCGTCATCATCATCATCATCATCATCATCATCATCATCATCATCATCATCATCATCATCATCATTTTCATCGTCATAGTCGTCATCATCATCATCATCATTTTCATCGTCACAGTCATCATCATCATCATCATCGTCATCATCATCATCATCATCACCATCATCATCATCATCATCATCATTTTCATCGTCATAGTCGTCATTATCATCATCATCATCATCATCATCATCATCATCATCATCATCGTCATAATCATTTTCATCGTCATAGTCGTCATTATCATCATCATCATCACCAACATCACCATCATCATCGTCATCATCATCATCATTATATTATCATCGGCACATAAAAAAAACACTGCCCCCTGGTGTTAAATTTAATTAAATTTCTAAAAATATATATTTTTAAAAAAAACATCAAAACATCAACAATACGTAAAACTATAATACAACGGCATAACTACCATGCACACAAAAAAGATTGTACTAGAATGGACAGATATTTTACAATATGAGTACTGATGGTTTTGATTTAAGATATTATAATAGAGAAATATGAGATGCATCATCATCATCATCATCATCATCGTCACTGCTATCATAGCCGTCACCACCATTATCAGAAAGTACGATAGCAACTACTACCTCAGCCTGTCACCGGTAGGCTTGCATACTACCGTGAATTTATGTTACAATTTGTTGATATGCCACTCATAGGTGGACTCTCCTCGGGCACTTTCTTTCAGTGTATTCCACACCAGCTATGCCATACTTTTACCTCCAAAGCGAAGATTCCATCACCATCATCAACACTACACACTACCACCACAACTACAACAACAGAAGAAAAGAAGTCGCAGAGGTAGTAGCATCAGGAACAATAAACTAAACAAACAAAGAAAACACAAGACAACAACAACAACAACAACAGCAAAACAAAACAAAACAACTCTTCCAGCCATTCTGACGTAGATTTCCGTAAAATTGGTAGGATTACCGCGGGGGCTGATTCCCTACATCAGTCTGACGTCAGCGCGATGTCGTAACCAGCTGCTCTACGTAGGAGCGATGTCACTCCTATGAGCAAACTTGACGTCAATCCAACGGTTCGGATTTCTATAAGTTTGATAGCTGGGATGTCAAAATCCTGTTTTGCAATAGAGAAAGGTGTCTGAAAAGCACCAACAACGTAAAAGGTCATAATTAAACACTCTCAAGATCGATGATATTACTGGAGTGCATTCATTATTCTTGAATTAGACGGTTTGTCTGTGTTTGTTCATGGCAAATGACGACCTGCGAAATCTATGCAGTACATGCTCGTAGCAAGTGAATAAAGGCGTTCAGTTCTCGCTAACGCCCTAATATTTAGGTCAATAACCTAATGAGTTCATAAATACATTGACTCGTATTTAAATATAATAAACATATAGTATAAGAGGTTTGAAGTGGGAGGAAGATTTTTTTTGTGGTAGGTACGGCTTTGATCCCTTTGCTGGTGGAATTGTATTTGCATGTAGGCTTAATGTAAACAATTTCTTTTCCGAGTAACCTTATAACTTAATATGCGTACTTTGTCTCGGCAAGGAAGGATATTGGAATTTCCCAGGCTTGATCTGTTAAAACGTAGATATAATGTAGATTATTGTTGATTTATATGTGTGTGTATATGTGTGTGCGTGCTCGCCCGCTTGTGTATGTGTGTGTATGTGTGTGCGAGCTTGGATGTGAAACAGATAGATAATACACTTCCTCCCCCTACAGAAATAGGTCTGTCGTTATATTTGCACTCTGTGCAATAGCAAAAATCAAAAATAAAACATGGCGACGCATGCATGACATTAGCCATTAATTATTACTACTACTATTACTACTACTAATAATGATGATGAACAAAACACACACATTATTAGCTTGCTGGCAATAACGTGGATTTCTTTCTTTCTGTTGTTTATTTTTTACCACTCCCTCCTTTCATCCTTTTGCCTTTCTTCGTCCCATTTCAGATTTTTTATTTTGAAGATTGGCGTGGGCTAAATAAAAAAAAAAAGTAAAGTGCATTTGCAGACTCCTGTGAACAGATATGAAAAAAAAAAAAAAACACCAACCAAACTTGAATGTAAAACAAAACAGCAGTAAAAAATAGAAATGCAGTAAGCGTGGCAGTGCACGGAGGCAAGTCTGTATTGCGACAATTTTGATTCAGGCGTACTTCCTTTGAATCAACTAGAGAGACAGAAAGACTTCATGACGGAAGTCCGATACTCAGGATAGTCGTAACAGAACGCTGGTCAAGAGATAGAAGGGCTTATCTATTTATGTTTTATTTATCTGCTTAACATTTAATGATCTATTCTATTACTAAATTTACCTATTAAATGATTAATTAATTAATTAATTAATTAACTTGTCTATTTATTATTTAGTTATTTTTTTTTTTTTTTTGCATTTATTTATTTATTCACCCATCTATTTATATTCAACATAAAATTCACTGAGTCATGCATACACTGGTTACAGACCGAATCGCATTTCAATCTGAGCCCGAAAAAAATAAAAAATAAAGACTAGACAGACAGATTTGTTTTAGTCTCACAAGTGCGCACGGCACCGTTTAACTCCGTTGCCCACAATACCGAGGCAAAATAGACTTTAACTCAGGGCGCCGTGGGTCTAAAGAAGAAAGAAGATTAAAGTTTGGGTATTTATTATGAGGATAAGGGGGCAAGATACGCGGGTGGTTCTGGTTGGATCCCCTGGGTTCCTATCATTCTGCTATAGAACCTTTTCATTTACCATCCTCTATATCACGTGATTTGCAAACAAAATGGTGGCGTGCCCCACTTGTAGGGCGGAAGCGGTGGACAACGGTCGAACGATGCCATTCTCTTATTGGGCACCCAACTGTACAAACCCGTTACGTGCTGGTTCTGGCATAAAAATGCATCTTTGCTTAGACTGTGCAGATATTCAGATGCCACCACTAAGGCAAGTGGAGGTTTTTGCCCTACACGGTGCTTTTCGAAGCCGTGCGGCTCCCCGCAAACAACCGTAACGCGGAAGTGAAAAAAGGGTCCATCGTCTTGCTTCTTTCTAGCACAATATGGCCGCTATCGTTACGACGTGCTTTCTCAAACTCAAACTCTAAAGAGCAAGATACAAGAACCCTAGACGTCGGATAAGGAATAGCACAAAAGCAGCATGACAAGTTAAAATTGAAGATGACGTCAACCAATGGTCAGTTCGTGTACCCACAGAGCTCTCGGTGTCCTTTGCCGCTTCTTATCTTTAAAAATCGTGAGGAGAACTAGGCTGGAGGTTTCAAAATTGCCACCGCTATCATTCTCGCTTGTCATTTGAACTCATTTCTTTGGAGATTCCAGTGGATTTGACCCCACGACATGATAAGGATGGTAGTATTTTTTATAGAATGTTATAACTGAGCAGAGAACACAGCTCAGGATTTTCTGTATTTGGCTGTCCCCTAACAACGCAGCGTTATGATAATCTTATCATAAAAAAAAAATAGTGGCGGGAGTAATTCATTGTGGTGCAATTTTGACCCTTTTTTTTGCTCAACGGTAGAGCCTAAATGACAGTTTCAACTATTATACAGTTAATTTTCCTAAGTATCAACGAATCCAGTCCAATCGCTTTTGTATCGGCCGATTATATTGATTCAAGTTTGAGGTATTTTTAAATTAAAAGTCGTAAAAAAGTAAAATACAATGATCTTTGTTTTGGCTCCCTGCAGTAAGCCCAACGCACCGGAAAAGATGTATTAATACGCGTTCACTTTCGTGCGCACAAATTCCCTATGGGAAATGAGTGCGCTATGGTGTGCATGAAATCTGTAGTAAGACTAGAATAATTATGGGAAGCTTTGTAGGCCAAAAAGAGACAGAGAGAGAGGGAACGGTGGGTTCACAGGTTTATCCCGGATAATGCCGGGAACTTCATCTAGTCATAAAATAAAAATAGTGGTGGGAGTAATTCATTGTGGTACAATTTTGACCTTTTTTTTTGCTCGACGCTACAGCCTAAATCACATTTTTAAAAACTATAAAATTAATTTTCATAAGTGTCAACTTATCCACCCCAATCGCTGTTGTATCGACCGATTGTGTTGATTCAAGTTTCAGGTATTTTCAAATAAGAAGTTGTAAACATGTAAAATACACTGATCTTTGTTTTGGCTCCCCGTAGAAAGCCCATCGCACCGGAAACGATATTAATGCGCGTCCACTTCCGTGCCCTCAATTTCCCTATCAGAAATGAGTGAGCAGTGCTCAGGAGCGCATGGAATCTGTAGTAAGACTAAAGATTAGGGGAAGCTTTGAGGACCAAAAAGAAAGAGAGAGATGGAATGGTGGATTCACAGGTTTATCCTGGATAATGTCGGGAACTTCATCTAGTAATTCCAAAGAAAAATATGGAAAAGGAGATTGTAACTACCGAAAGAAATTATCATGGTTTCTCTGCAACTTCACCGCATTGAACAACAACATCAAAACAGTTTAAAACAAAACAAAACAAAAACGGCAACAGCAAAACAAAAACCCAGGAAACAGACTAGCCAATGCCAACAAAAGCAGAAGACAACAGAAACTTTATCATTAAAAATCATGGCTGAACGTCAGCGGACGACTTAAAAAGAATGGCATGGAAAGGTCAAGGGCTTCGAACTGGCCATCTTTCTCAAGGAGTTGGTAGAATATTCGCAAAAACAAAAAATGTCATCAGTAGTTCTTCTTGTGCACTTTCCCGATAGGGTCATTGATCCGTGATGGCTCAGAGTCAAATTGCACTTCGCCACTGCTCCACGCTGATGATATAAATCATTTTGGACACTTCTGAGACATTAAGAAAAAGCTACTCCTTTTCCTCTCATTTAGTGATTTATGCTATTGGATCATCACATTTTCCCATAGGCCCATTGCTTTTTCTATAACAGTATCTGATAGCTTCCATGCTCAGGAATGCACTGAGCCGTTAGTGGCCTTTTGGCATAAGTCGGACATAAACCATTATCGTAGAGTAGTGACGATTTGAGTCATTGTGTCTGACTGGTAGGGCCTGAAACATCACTCAAGACTTATAATAGTCAAATCTCAACAAAGCTCAAACAGCACTGAAGCTATACAATCACAACAGCAAGAGGAATGACACTTAAGTCGGTGTAACAGTAAAGTTGGTATTTGGTTACCATAGTCAGTTGTACGGGTCACGAACTCAGCAACGACATCCAAATTTTGAGTCATGTGTGAATACGGCCCATGTGTTATATCTTCTCAGAAACAAGTTGATCCGCATTGTTATAGTCATGTTGGCAATTTGTGAATAGTATCTATTAGTCACTGTTGTCCGTGACTCCACCCTCTCATAGACAAGACCATAACTTAACAAAGACTCATCTATGCTCGATTACAATTAACACCCCGTGCCTGTCAGAGATATCGCGAGGATCTTATTTTGTAGAGCATTTTTGAGGAAAAGTTAAAGGATTTGTTTCTGGGGAGACTGTACTGTCCTGGTTTTAAAATGGAGATGGAAAAACCCAGATTTCCTGTAACGTTAAGCTCCAGTTCCTGCGACTTGTGTACGATAGACAGATACAGACTGAAACACAGATAATCAGATAGACGAACGGATTACATAAATAGATAGACAGATATGCAGACGGACAGACAGACAGACAGACAGACAAACAGACGGATAGACGGACGGACGGACAGACAGACAGACAGACAGACGCAGACAGACAGTTCACATTCCACGACCACCAAATGCACATTTCTGGAACTGGCTGGATTTTGTAAAACAGTGGTTCTCAACCTTTTTCAGGCAGTGAACCACGTTAGGCTCCAAATGTTTTTGTCACCGCCCCCCCCCCTCCTTACCCAAACCCAACAGATACATTTCACAAGATGGCTCTGATGACAATAGACGTGTTGAATATCTTCTATTATATATTTCAGTAACTTGCAACCTTTGGCACGACTAACTGACCACACTATACACTCTTCAGGCCTTAAATTTGGCAGGAAGGTGGGAATTGAGATAAGGAAGATGATGGCTATAATTAAAAGTTGTTTACTCCAAGCATGTGTTTTTAATAAATAACAATGTTTATTGCTATGTAACATTTGTATTTTTGGCATGTTTGTTTCGTAATATATATAGTAGTGTGCATGTCATAAAAAGTAATCGTATCAAGCGTTCAGTTTGGTGCGTAGTGTTCTGCCTTTCTGGTGCGCATGAGTTCTGAAGTAAGACTGTATTACTTTTATTATGTGAGAGAGAGAGAGGAGGGGGGGGGTGGGGGGGGGGGGAGAGACACATGATTGTTTATTCCGGGCAATGCCCGGTAGGTCATCTAGTCCATTATAAGGCGGAAAGCGTTCCTTATCATTAAGCACTGACAGTAAATTAAGCCTTTTCTGTTGATCAAACCCATCTACGTGTGTTGATGAACAAGTCAGTGGCTGCCTTGTATTTGCCCCCAAATCGTTCTCCTTTAATGTCTTCGTCCTCCCCCCCCCCATCGCCCCCCTTAAACGTTTTCGTCCCTTGTTCCCCCCCCCCCTTTCTTCGTTTTCACGCCCGTAGATATCAAAATCGCCCTGATGGATGGGTGGAGGAAGGGGAGGACGATATCGCCCAAGCTGAGAATCACTGTTATGTAAAATATCTAGGTTTAGAAAACCGCACATCAGATGACAACAACGACAAAAACGACAGCAGCAACAGCGACAACAAAACACTTCCCTTGTTTGCCTTCAATGTGGACATAAATTATTAAGTAAGATGGACACATTACTATGTACTATGCAAATGAATGACAAATGGTAGATAAAAATATTTATTGCTACGGCTACACGGGTAACGACAGCAACAACTGGGAATATAAAGATGAAGACCTGATCATGCGCACTCACACACGCACGCACGCATGCATGCACGCACACACACATACTGACCGAATATCGCTACCTTGGTTGTTATTTGTTCTATCTCCATTATCTGAAGACTGGAGATCATTTAGTATGTAGAAAAGGCATAACAAATGCATGCTTTGAAACATGTTTAAAATGCGTTATGGCACTTATCAAGCTGTCTCACAGTTCCGATTTATTCTTATTCCTTAGTCATAATACTACAGCCGCAGACGTTTAGCGTCGAGTTTCTCAGTTGTGCAAAAAGTGGAGTTGGAACAAACAAGATATGTAGCAGGCTGCACCAACAGCAGCTGCATGAATAAAAACCCCATCATCGACCAACCATACAAACAAATAAATATTAGATTAATCCTCAAGTTATGAGGGGAAAACCCGCTTTAAGCGAGCAGTAATAAGCATTGTAATGCACAAGTATGCTATGAGTGTGTGTGGAGTAAAGAGCTCACTCGCAGGTTAGTGCCTGCACATGCATAATTGACAGCAGTAAACTGGACTTTCCAGCCCGGGGCTCGGGGAATTCCAGGGAAGGGAACTCGCCACGTTTCTCCATGGTAACCGCCTCCATAAACAACAAAACCACTCATTGGGTTGACACAGTCATGCCGGTTTGCTGATGCATACTGAGGGGCCAGTGAGTGAGAGAAAAGGGGCAAAACCGATAGCTTATGATTACTGTAAACTAGCAATAATACAAATCTGAGCTATTTGGAAATATATTTCAGCTATAAGTGAAAAACAATTGTTTCTCTAATTGCACAAGTTGTGGTGAATTACCCCCCCCCCCCCCAAGTCCACCCCCACCCCCCCAAATTGGAAATTTAAAAACAAAATAAGGGGGGGGGGTTCTAATTTTAAAACCTGTCCTTCCTTCACTAAATACACATACCCCGGTGAATTTCACCCCCCTCAACCCCCGAAAAAAAACCATACAGGGCTAATTTGAAAATTTAATATCTTTTCTTTTAACGCATAAGATGTGGTGAATTCTCTCCCCCCCCCCCCCCCCCAACCACCACCACCACCAAAAGAAAAAAAACCCAATCTATTTACCTGCCAGAAATGCACCGAGTGCTGCTGCACGAACGTTTCAGACACATTTTGACATGTCGAAATATAACCAGTGTGGAAATTCAGAAAACCTAGCCAGCCCACGCGTGGAGCGGTTTCCGAAATTCTTAAGTTCAATTTAATGCGTGTCGTCATATCAAAGGAAGAACCCACCAACTACATACAAAATAGCTGTAGGGTGTGACGAAAACCTGTCGAATGAAGGGCAGGTTTCCCTTTTTTGGGGGGGATAAACGACCCAGACGGGTGTATTGGAGTTCAACGTCTTGACTGGGTTTATTCTATTCTGTCAATAACATCCGTTTTGAGTGTTTGCCAGCCTCCCACGCATGCCAAACTATATCAGTACTGGAATCCAAAACTTATTCATGAGAACATCCTAAAAGTGCGATTTTCTCGCTCCCCCATCCTTTAATTTCTTATTATAATTTCCCGTTGTGTTGAAATGTCATCAGAATTGTCAATCTCGTAGTTGGATGAAGTAACTTTGTTACGGTTTCTGATCCGTTCATTTTTAATTTTGTTCAAATAGGATGTGTTTTAAAGAAAACTCGAGCAACCTATAGCGAGCGGGTCGAATCCGGCCCGCCAGGCAATTTTGGTGGATTGAAAATTACTTTACTGAGTTGCATGTAAGAAAAAAAAAAATAACATGCATATATATGCAAACCCCCTTCCCTGCACCCAATTTAAAAAAAAACAACAAATAACAAATCCAAATTATAATACGTCATAATTTCGTCATTTTTATAAGATAAATGCCTAAATCAAAATGAGGGGTTTTTGAGGAAATGAGAGAAAGACTCTTTTACATTCACATGCAAAGGAAGTCTGACTGCAAATTATGATTATCTAAAAGGGCAGAATGATTTTTCTAGAAATTTGTTCTGGAAAAGTGGCAAAAGCAATTATAATTTTAAACTGCATAACTTAGGCATTTATTTTATACAACTGGGGATTTATTATTATCTATTAATCTGAGGTGCCAGAATCCGGCCCTCTCCATCCTCACAGTCTTCAGATCCGGCCCTATCTTTATGAAATGTTGCCCATACCGGTTTTAAGGGCAACTTCATTTTACATGAAAAGCGCCTCCTTTGCCGAAACCACATGATCTCTTGTGAAAATCGCCGATGTTGAGAGAATAGGACCTTTCGTGTTGTAGTTGCCAAACGTAGGCAATGTAGACAGTGTACTTGGCGTGCACTGACCTGTATCACAACTCTGGTCGTATTATTGACCTTTTATGGTTCTGGGCCAAAGAGACTTTGACGCTGAGCAATCCGGTGACGTAAGTTTATGTTTGCAGTTACAGGTGTAACACTAACAAACTAGATAGATAGGTAGATAGATAGACAGATAGATAGATAGATAGATAGATAGATAGATAGATAGATAGATAGATAGATAGATAGATAGATAGATAGATAGATAGATAGATAGACAGATAGATAGATAGACGGATAGACGGACAGGCAGATAGATAGCTAGATAGATGAAAGATATCTATCTATATATCTATCTATCTATCTATCTATCTATCTATCTATCTATCTATCTATCTATCTATCTATCTATCTATCTATCTATCTAACTAGCTATCTGTCTCTGTCTCTCTCTCCATGTAACTATCTATCCCGAATCTTAGGGACCCAGTGACACCCCCTCCCCCACTGATCTTTATGAACGTCACAAATCCAAGGTGAAATTTGGAAAATGACCATAATTGAAAGAACACAACGCCGAGTGCAATTGCCCCCAAGATTTGACATTTTCACACGATTAAGATATAATTATACTCAGTGGTAGCTAGGACAAAATACTACTGAACCGATGACGCAGTGTTTTGCAGCTGCAGGGATTTAGCAAACGCGGGCGTCACCAGTCAAACAACAACTTCACGTCACAGCCGGCCGAATACTCGTTGACGTCACCGGAAAGAAACTATTCACACGGCAGACCACAATAAACGATCCACTGCAGAAATAGCCACAATACTGGTTTGGGGGCTGCGGACACATCGATCACACACACACACACACACAAAAAAAACCTATTTTGATTATTTTGGCTGCACACCTGAAATAACTCCTACCATTTCCCCATTAATACTATAAAAGCCACACTTCTCTTTTAGTTTTCGTTTCATTGTGTCGTTTGGGTATTATTTCTTACGAGAGGCTTTGCTACATACACCTTTTTCTTTTTGCCAAATTTTGACTTTCCCCTTTAATACTAGTTTGTCTGAACTGCTCATAGGCAATACAACATTGAACTTCACAATGGCAGACTTTATGTCAGTGATTCTCAACGTGGGGGATATCGCCCCCCCCCTTCCCCGGGCGATTTTGATTTCTGGGGGTGGGGGCAAATCGAAGGAGAGGGCGAAAACATTCTTGAATGGAGGACGATTTGGGGGCAGATACAAAGGACAAACACTGACTTATTCAACATCACGCAGAAGTGGGTTTCATGAACAATTTAACAGAAAAGGCCTATTTTTTAGTGGTCGATACAGAATGAAGGACATTTTCTGTTTTAAAATGAATAATCAACTTACACGCCTATTGTTATTACTAGGGGTCTGAAAAACTTAAAAAATTACGGTAATTTGTGTGTAGTCTGTCCTCTTGTGAAATGTATCCGTTTGAGTTGTTATTTGAGGGGGGGGGGGGCAATGAAAGAAAATCTGGAGCCTAAGGGGGCTATTGCCTGAAAAATTTCGAGAACCACTGCTTCATGTTATTGGGTCACCACGTTTCAATGCAAACATGGTGGAGGGCTGAAATTCTACTTGAGTTGGGCGATCCACCCAGCATTGAATCCTGTTCGAGTTCATTCGGCTGAACGTCTTCTGTGCCGACCAATCAACGGGCAGGAAAATCCGTGTTGCCTGTATGATGTTGTAAAATGCTGTTTGTTTTGTCCTTTTCGTTTGATATATATAACATTTGATGTCCTGAAAGTATGTGAGGAATTTTTCCGGAGTTTATACTATAAATGGTCACGTTTATCCGTTGATATTTCAACATAATTCATTTCCGAATAACTATTTCGGGTATGCAGATGGACTTAATGGGTTTTGCTTACACAAGGAATTGTTGGGAAAGTGCAAGGATAAGGAATTTCTTTCATCATAATCACAACATCATCATCGTCATCACTACCACCGCCACCACAATCATCATCATCATCATCCACCACAACAGCAACCGCCATCTTCATCATCATCATCATCATCCTCATGACCTCCATCACCATCATAACCGCTTTTGCACCGCCACAACCACAACAGTAATAACAACTATAGATACAGCAGACAGCATTAGGAACAGCGACGTGAACAATAAAATACCATTACGACAACGATAGAGACAGCAGGCTGCATCATCAGCAACAGCAACATACGCAAATACCACTCCAACAACAGCAGCAACGATAGAGATAGCAGGAGATAACATGAACATATACCACAACAGTTTAAGGTTAGGGACAGCAACATGCGCAAATACCACTTCAACAACAGCAGCAACGATAGAGACAGCAGGAGATAACATGAACATATACCACAACAGTTGAAGGTTAGGAACAGCAACATGAGCAAATACCACCCCAACAACAGCAGCAACGATAGAGATGGCAGGAGATAACATGAACATATACCACAACAGTTGAAGGTTAGGGACAGCAACATGAGCAAATACCACTTTTAACGACAACAATGATGGAGACAGCAGGTTGCACAGCGACAGAGATTGCAGTATGAACAAAATGCCAAAACAGTTCAGGGCTAGGATTGTCTTGGGCTTGGAGCAGACCACAATAAACGATCCACTGCAGAAATAGCCACAATACTGGTTTGGGGGCTGCGGACACATCGATCACACACACACACACACACAAAAAAAACCTATTTTGATTATTTTGGCTGCACACCTGAAATAACTCCTACCATTTCCCCATTAATACTATAAAAGCCACACTTCTCTTTTAGTTTTCGTTTCATTGTGTCGTTTGGGTATTATTTCTTACGAGAGGCTTTGCTACATACACCTTTTTCTTTTTGCCAAATTTTGACTTTCCCCTTTAATACTAGTTTGTCTGAACTGCTCATAG